>CM024725.1:24292970-24340877 GCA_014182545.1 Eucalyptus globulus
GTAATCATATTTATTCTTTCCTTGATTTCTTTTGTATTATAAATATGAATGTATCCACATGTAGAAAGAAACCGAACGAAGAATACAGAAATACGTCTTCCTCAAGTACTCTTTCTTTTTTGGGTGTAAGGCTATGCTCTGTGTTATCCGATAGTTGTTATTCTTTCTGGGCTTATTTCTGTTTCATAGCATCTGAGCTTCCTCTGATATTGCATGCCTGTTTCTATTTTTTTTCAGAGGGCTACACACAGTGCGTTGTTTGACACTTGCTGGATTGGTGGATCATCTCGCGCATTTGCGCTACATTTTGACATTGCCTGGGCAGTGAATTTTTCCCCCTTAGGCGCCCGCAGTCTGTCTCGCAAGTCTTTAAATGTTGTAGAAAATTAATAATAAAAGGGACTAATTAAAGCAATGGTTGGGAAACCGTAGTAAGTTGGTGGGCGAGGAGGAATCGAGAAAACGGGGGCTTCATTTGATACCAGGCGCGGGCAATTTTATTTGTGCATATCGGTGTTATGTAAGAGAAAAAGATGAGATTTGTATAAATTGTTTTATAATTTTGTGAAAACTATCATATTTTTATGAAGGTCTATGATTAACGTGCCATAAATAGAAGTCATAATGTTTGAGACAAATATCTACTATTGTAATATTAATGTAATGGGTATAATTATAGCGTTTGACATCTGTGTAGTTAAAAGGAAAAATTAATGGTTTGTGTTACGTATATACAAAAGTTATTTCATTTCTAAGTGAATTTATTTATTTAGTACAATTTTTTCTAATGGACTAAATCAAATTACTTCCTGATGAAATCAATTAAAGCTTTAATTAGCAAGAATTACATAACCCATATCTAGAATGGGATTTGAACGTCTATTTTTGTCCATTTTAACTATTTTATCACTAATTTGATTCTAAGATCTTTAAAATTAAATGAAAGCCATCTGGGTCATAAAATAATCCATTCTCAAAGTCTAAAAGTATATGCCTGCATACTTTTTTTTTTTTTTTTTTTTTTTTGTCAATTCTATTTTAACGCAAGACATGAAAAATCAAAATTCACACCTAAAAGCCAATTGTCCTCACCCCAATTCCTCTGAGAATAGATTCAATCCTCCACTTCTCTCTTTTCATTTGTAAGGGTGACTATTGGATTAAACCCTTGAAAGGCATGGAGGCTTGTTTGGCATGAGTATTAGAAGCAAGAAAGTTGTTAAGGTTAGCCATTCAAACATATATGCTTAGAATTAAAGTGCTGTGGATAACAAGTAATGGGACTCTTATATCAATTGTTAGGGCTAGATAATGCAATCCCCAAGTGGGGTTGAATAGGTTGAGTGAAGCTACTGAAAAACTTTCACGGTGTTGTGACCTTCAAAAAGCAAAAAGGAATCATATAGGGTCGGGCTAATGAATTAAACCTAAACTTAACTTAGACTTTCTAAGTTCATACCAATTTGAAAGAATTCAAGTTATTTAGCATGCAAATCATTTTCATTCAAGAGTTGCAACTAATAAGTTTTTAATGGGTTGATTAGACATCTAAGTAAAGTATTCAATTATACCTTATTCATACTTACCAAAGATTATGAGCAGGGGACCTGGTTACGCTAGGTTACTCTAATGCTCTTTGGTACATTTTCTCTTTTATTTTCAAAAACCATTTTTCATGCAACTTATATTGATTTTTACCTACTTCTAACGTGTGTGACCATGTAAGTGCCTAACCATTATTTAACACTCAATAATGCAAAGTAGTAAATAAATTATAAGTATGGGGAGGAAATACTTATTTTAAAGCAACGAAAGCATTTACAATATTAGCTCATAATTCACATCATAAATCCTAGATATCATGTTTAATTAACAAGTAGTTGCTGAATTTTTTGGGGTTTTCATATATTTAAATGAAACCTAGAAACTACAAATGCAACATGCAACTTAAAATGCAAACTATATGTCATGCGCACATTTATTAAATGAACTAATCTAACGACGGGTAAAAGTTAATGCAACTATACGATATGTCATATGCTTTTAATTTAAATGATTCCTAAACATGAGACTACTTGGGCATGAAATCAGATCGTCGATTATTGCACATTGTGAAGTTACAAAATTTCCTAATTCATGGGGATTCAAAAGATTTTTTTTTATGACAATATTAACCAAACATTCAAACAAGATCTCAATTTTATGAATTAGGCAACGAGATATATGAAAGTTGAATTAATCGTCTTACCTAATTCACAATGGACAATGGATCACGCGAATCACGATGAGGACAACCGACGAATGGCGACACTCACGGTTACCGTAGTCGCCGGATGGGTTCCACAAAGACCTACGAAACAGAAATTTCAAGCCAGGAGGGACCGAGAATCGTCAATGGACGGGGGCAGACAGCAGGTCTCGGTCCTTCGCTGTTGGTGTTGTGGGATTGAAGCAGATCGGTTCAGGAACTCGCGGTGATGCTGATCACGGTGTGGTCTCTTCTGTTCGTTTGTTTCTCACTTACCCAAATATTCTGGAATTCTGTCCAAGAACTTCAGCTTCTTTTGACTTTGCTATCAAACTTCACCCTTTAAAAACTTGGGCAAAACAGGACAAATTTCACCCTTCTTTTGTATTGGGAACGCCTCTTGATCCCTTTTGAAGAATCCAGACTCGCCGATGTCGCCAAGAACCTGCGAAGGAAAAGTGCAAGCGATTGACGTGGGGCTCGCTGGCCGCAGCAGGCCAGCCAGCGTCACATGACTCGGCGGGGAGATATCAGGACAGCATCGCCATGTTGCAGGAAGCTGGAGGCACGGTGCAGCCCAGTCCACGATTTGTTGTCGCAGGTGGTCTGCTCAGCAATAGCAGACTCGGCAGTGTTCTTGGCTTTGAAGTGTTGCTGAGCGTCAATCAAGGGATGCAAGGAGCGCGGCACGGAGGGCACTCGAGTTTCCGCTGTGATGAAGAGTAGCAACAAGTATGGGTCATAGCTGTTTGGTGGTATCTCGGCAACAGGAAGTGAGTCGCGGCCGTCGATGGTAGTGAGTTGAGCCAAAGTGTCAAGCACCGTTTTATGAATGTGCCAGAACGCGGGTCTTCTTTTGCTTTTGCTTTTAGTGTCACATTGGTACTTCAATAATGGGGTACCGGCCGCTTGTTATTAATTATTCTGAATGAATTTAGTATTCATATTTTAAATTGAATTTTGACTGTTATTTAAAACTCAAAATGATACCATCATTTAAATTCTATTTAACATATCATGCCCCAATCCTTGAGCGCGTGTCTATCCCTCAATGATAAAATTTGTATTTCCAGATGATGAGTTGCCGACCCATTCATTTTAATGCATATGTAGAAGCGTATAAACTAATCCCCTGACCACAACAAACGTGGGATAGAAAAGCGGGATAACAAATTTCAAATCAATCAACCCAGCTTTTATAAACAATCTAGTTTACAAACAAAGGCCAACTCTAGGGTCTAAGTATAGGAGGTCTCTCTCCAAAAAGAATTTCTGAGCCACACATGCTCCCGACCTTCCGCCTTAAGCTCTGGGTTCTTCACACTAGGGATGAAAAAAGTTAAGCTCCACGATGGGGTGAGATAATGTTTTAGCAAGTTCACTCCCATAAACTCTCGATTAGGAAGGAAATACGCCTAAAGACACACACAAGATGGAGGACTCACCTTAGTTTTTTCTTGCAAGTCAAGCGATTCATATACTCAACCAATCAATTTAAACCAAATAATCGATCAGCTCAATCAATCGACTCAATTCGACACACCGATCTGATCCATACTATTTATCAATTCGATACAAACCACCTCGCTCACACAAGCTGAAATAGGTGGTCATAACTCTCACAAATTAATATAGATAGATAGAAGCTTGCACAGTCGATATATAGGTCGTGCTCCCACAAGGTGATAAACGATCATAACTCACATAAGTTGGTAAGGTATATTGCTTTCACAAGCTGACATATCAAGCTCATAAGCTAATATAGTATACTACTCTCACAAGATAACGATAAATGCTCTCACAAGCTGACGTGCAATATCTTTCTTTTAGAGAATCTCACTATTTGTATAGTCCACAAAGATATTTTTAGCATTAAAAATTGACGCTCGATATTTTCTAATTAAAATATTGAAATTCCACAAATTTGGAATTAATAACCAAAATCACTAATTTCACCCAATTTACACAAATTAGCACTCAACTAAATAAACCAAGCATACTATTGCACCGCATGAAATTCGTCACCGCTATCCCTAAGATAACAATTTTCGGAAAATATTAAATAATTAAATAATGATCAAAATTAATTAAATAAATACAATTAAATGCAAAAAATAGAAAATTAGGCTGGAAATGCCTAATTAAATACCGAAACAGGCTCGAAAAATTTCCGAACTAATCTAGATAAATAATACGATCTATCTAGTCCCCTAATTACGCCGTTCTAACCACCTAACATGCATAAACGAATATTTAAATCGCTAATCCGTTCTAACTAACCACCTAAACTATACTTAGCCTAAACTAATCAAATTTTAAGCATCATTAACTCCATAAGTAGAGTTTGGTGAGTAAACTCACCGGTTTAGCGATCTAGTGAGTCCATGGCGATGGCGGCGCGACAGAGGCTGAAACTTGAGCTTACGGTGGCACCAACGAGAGCTCGAGAGGGCCTGAAACCTTGCTAGGCTCACAGCGCAGCTGCTGTCTTCGATCTTGGACCAGGCTGAATGGCTAGCTACAGCGCGGCTTGGAGGTGGCTGAACGGCAGGGAATGAGCTGGCTATCTTGACGGTGCTGTGGCATGGAGGCATAGGGCTGCTAGGTGGGTGGCTTTGAAGATGAAAAACTGAAGTTGGTGGTGGAGATGAGCTAGTGTGAAAGTGGGTGCTGGCGTGAGGTTGGAGTTGCGTTGAGGTGGTGGAGGCGTGGTGTTCTAACGGCGGGGCTGCTGGGAATTCACGTTGTGTGATGGAAGGGCTAAAATTGTGGGCTGCGATGGAACAAAAAGGAAGGAAGGGAAGCAGGCTGGTGGAGATGGGCGGTTCGCTGGTTGACTTTGGTGGAGGGTGAGACGTTGAAGCGAGATGGAGACACAAGGATGGAAGTTGAGCTGTCGGTGGAATGGGCAACGATGGAGCAGCGATTCGATGGAGGACGCGCGACAAAGTAAGTGCCAGTAGTTTGCTGGGGTTGATGTTGGTGAGTTGGACGAGTGGCTATGGAAGGAAGGCTCGGTGGAGGCGCACGAAGAGAAGGGAGCAGCAGATTCGGAGGGGAGGGGCTGAGCTTCAACGGAACAAAAATGTAAGAAAAGCAAAAACAAAAGGGGTTGGGGAAGTTGTGTACGAAGGGGAAGAGAGGGAACAGATGAGGGAGAGAGAGGGAGAGATAAGGATGAGCCCCAAAAGTTAAAAGGAGAAAAAGAAACGGAAGACTATGGAAAAGGGTTGTCGGATGGGGGAAAAGGATTGCGAAGATAATGTGCGAGCGAGGGGCCGAAGGAGGGGGAGGGAAAAGTAAATCAAAATATCTCATTTTTCATCATGTCTTGTCCCACAAGCTTTCATACATATCCGTTTGGTCCCTAAGCCTTTATGCACATTAAGTCCCACAAATAACCAAAGTTGATGTCCAATAGTTAGCTGCAGCCCCCATACCAGCCTACGATTTTCACAATTTGGGCTTCCATTTCTTCACTAATTTCCGAATTTGATGACCAAATTTGCTGAGGAGGGTGCTTATGCCAAATTTGCCTTCACCAACTAGTAGTTTTTGGAAGGCCAAAAATCCACTTAAAAAAAATGGCTAACTGAATTTCATTTCTTTTCCAAATCGTCCAATTGATTTTCCGTAAAAAATCCCGAGCTCGCCGAAAATTATTCTGGGATGAGTCGACGTTCTTAAAATGAATCGTGACATGACAGAACTTTTAATTTCTGAAATCGGGTTCAAATTTGTGCTTAATTTCAATCTGATACGATTTTAGCGTGACCTAGCCTATCAGGTAGCTTTTAGGAATTTTTAGCACATTTGACCCGTGGTCAATTATTTTCAAGCCACATTGTACATCTTTGATATATTGGCGACTCTCGGTTGTCGTGAAAATCTCAAGATTTCAAATATGGGCATAGGGTACCAAAACAATAGAAAAATTGGTCTAGTGCCGATTGACAAGAATTTTGCAATTAGGTGGAATCATCCACACTTAATCACACACCTCTGTCGAATTGACCTATTTGGGGTCTCTGATCGATTTTTAACTATGTCGTAATGACCATTGCAGATTAGCACGATCGAATAGTCGATTCCTAGTTGAATTTTCAAGTCTATTGCGCTAAAATCCTTTAACGGCTTCACCTAATAGGCCAGTTATCTTATGAGTGGCCAACTTAGAGAAAAGAACTATAGGCATGTCGATGAAAAGCCCAACTTATCCAATAAAAAACGGAACCTGAAATTTATGATGTCACATAACAAACACACGAAAATGATATGATAATTTTCCTAAATGCTATACCCGTGTAATAAGTTTCCCATCTCCGTCATTGGAAGGATAGAACTGTCAAAACATCGAAACAAGTAAAATAAAGAAGAAAAGAAGAGAGAGGAGACAAGTCTTCACACGGGGAAGACTAAGACTAAGAAGGATAATGAGGTAAGCTCCGCATTCAGACTCTGTGAACTGGAACGACTTTCATCATCCCGATGTCCATTCAAGCCAAGGTATGTGTAGGCAAATGAGTTTTCAAATTGCCGTATGTAACTATCAAGCGTTCCTCAACTTGAGAGGACCATGTCCGGATAAGCTTCCTCAAGTGCTTCCACGATCAGCTCAAGGGTGTGGGGATTGTGGCATTCTTAGACCGCAAAGAGATCAAGTATGGTGAAAGGATCGATGACAAGATCATGGAAGCCATCAAGCGTTCCTACAGACCGCATCCCCGTCTTCTCCGAGGACTTCGCTTCACCCTTGCCTTTGCCTCGACGGAAGTGGCTCAAATGGTGCGATTCGATAAAACCATTCTTCCCATCTTCTACGGCCGAACCCTCCGATTTGTCCGGCTACCGGGATCATATGAAAACTCCTTCACCGAGCACGAGTGCAAAATAGATATCCCGACTCAATCAAAAAGTGGAAGGCTGCTTTGGGAAAGATTGGGAAAATGGGTCCGACATTCAAGAATGTCAACGGCAGGTAAGTGTGATCGCTCACTCGATTGGTCTTGCTTTATTTCTTTATCTTGTGGAATGAAAAGATAGAATAAGGGCCTGCATGGTAACTTTTATATTTCTCTTTGATTTCTCGTTCTTTTTGTTCCTCGGAAAAAAAAACATAGAAATCTGTTTAGTAACGCTAACTTATTTTTCTATTTCGTGAAATAGAAAAGTGGTGAGAATAGATTTAGAAAGAAACAAGAAAAAAAAAAAAACTTCTTGTTCCGGAACAATTTCTAGCAATAATTTTTTTCTTTTCTATTTTTCTTTTGTTCTTCTTCCTTGTTATGGCCACCGCTAACCGCCTGCTAACCGTTGGCCACCTCCTGCTGCCCACGGACACCGTTGGAAACTGATCGCCGACGACTGCCGGAGACGATTGTCACCGCTTGTAGCCCATCGGCCGCCGCCCACAACCCATTGGCTGACGATCGCCATTGTCCACCAACAGCCTGCCGTCGCCAACTACTAATGATCGCCACCTATTGCCACCCATAGCTCACTGACCACCACCCCTTCCCATGGTTGATGGGCGGTGGGTGGCAATCTTGTGGCGGTAGTCGGTGGTCGTGCGACGGTCGTGTGACGGTCGTGCGGCGGCAGGCGGCGGTCAGCGGTCCATGGTAAAAAGAAAAAAAACAAATAAATACAAAAAATTATAAATTTTTACTAAACGCATTTATATTCTTTTTCTATTCTAAGAATAGAAATTTTGTATAATTACCAAACACCTTATTTTACTCGAGAAATTGTTAGGATTGAAATAGAAAAAAAAACTATTTCTAAAAAGAAATAGCTCGGAATAGAAATGTTGCCATGCGCACCCTAATCGGCTTGTACATTAGGATGCTCGCCGCTCTTTCTGGGATCCAATTGACTTCTGGATATTCCCTTTTTTTCTTGCCTTTTAAATAGCAATGTGGGGGTGTATGTCGTCTCATCTTCTCACTATAGTCTTCCTCATGTTTTTTTTTCCTCGTGTTAATTCATGTCACCGGTGCCCTGTGCACCTTCCCTGAAATTAAACCATTATGTAACTGGTCTGGGACCTTATTGTAAGGTGGAGAGGGAGTGTTAGTGTTGGTCGCCTCTCCCTGCCTTTTATCTATAAAAAGAAGAAAAAAAGAAAAGTAAACTCCCGTTTCTCATTATTTAGGTATCTAGAATGCCTAAAGGATTTTGTTTCCAAACTTGGAAACTCTTGAGGATGGATGAGCAAGACGTGACTGAAAATTTAGTTGGAATAGATAGAGACGTGCTAGAGATGATGCGAAAGCTTGGATTTTATGAGGATAGACAAGTTGTCAAAGAACAGGAGATGACAGGAAGATGGATGTTGGCGGTGTGGGGTCAGCCCGGGGTTGGTAAAACCACTCTCGCAAGGTGTTATACAACAAAATCAGCCACCTCTTTGAAGGTTGTAGTTTTCTTGAAAATGTTCGAGAAGAGATTGGAGAGAAAAGAGTGGTATCTCTACAAAATAGGTTAATTCGTGACCTCAAGAGAGGAGGAGATTCTTCAATTGTGGAATCTCCCAATGAAGGTACCAAAATGATACGACTTGATTATTCAAAAGAAAGCGAGTGCTCATTGTTCTAGATGATGTGGACAACTTTGAACAAATCAAACTATTGGTTGAGCTAACTTGGTTCAATCCGAGAAGCAAGGTCATCCTCACAACAGAAGAAAAGATGTTTACAGATTCAAAGAAGTGAGGACCAAGTCATTTCATATGAGCATGACCATGAGATTTTACCAATGAATGAAAATCATGCTCTCGAACTTTTCTGTAAGTGTGCTTTTGGACTAAATCATCCCCCTAAAGAACAATGATAAAATGTCAAGGAAATCATTTCTGCTGTCGAAATCTTCCTTTTGCTATTGATATTGTGGGAAGATATTTGAATGGGAAGAACCAAAATATATGGAGACAGACTTTGGATGACTTAAAGGAGAGCTGCAAGAGAAAGTGGAATGAATGTTGGAGGCATGCTATAAACTTTTGGGCAAAAAGGCAGAGAGAAATTTTCCTTGATGTAGCGTGTTTCTTTACATGGGTTGAAAAGACAATGCCCTTTTTACATGTGGGCTGCTCGTAAACTTGGCCTAGATATACGTGTTGATGAGCTTCAGAACATGTCCTTTCTAAGAACTGGAGAAAAAAAAAAGAGTTTTTGATGCACGGCCAACTAAAATTTCTGGGGAAGAGAAATTGTCAAGAAGGAAGATGAAGACCCTTGGCAAAGTGAAGCAGTGTGTGGAATTATGAAGATGTCCAAACAACATTGTGCAAAAAGAATGTAAAATCAACGCTAAGATTTCTCCAAAGTATTCTTGTCAAGTTTTTGTCTTATCATTTTACTGTTTCACTGCATAATTCTTTGTTCGAATTTCATGCTTCCATTTCATCAACAAATTGGCAGGGTGCCAACAAGGTTAAAGCTCTTCGCATAACCCGTGATTTTATTCAAGTTGATGGCGAAGAATTTCATCATCTATCAAATTTGAGGTTTTTTTAAATTGAACAATGTTGATATTGATGGAAATCCTGAGAATCTTCTTCCAATCCTAGTATGGTTTGATTGGCATGGATGCCATGATAAATATAAGTTGTTTGCATTCAAAATGGAAAAGCTGGTAATTCTCAATTTATGTACAAGCTCAGTCAAATAGAATTCAGAAGACTGGGAACTTTTGATGGAGGTAAAGCCTATATGTGCTTGTGCTCTTTTCTTTATGTACAAATGCGCCCTGCACTTTATCTTTAGAGTTGTAATTGAAGTAGTAAATAAACATATGAATCATGTTGTTTTGCAGAAGGCTGGGAGTTTGAAAGTCTTGAACCTAAAAGGTGTACTTGGATCAATGGATCTATGCAATTCCTGCCTCAAGGCATTTAGAATGCTTGATCCTATAAGGTTGTTTATTATTCAGCCCAACAATTCAGAAATCCATTTCTAACTTTGAGAATTTAGTTTCCTTAAACAGAAAGCATTTGCGAATTGTTTAAACATTTGCCGCAAGCACTGTGTTCCATGAAGGCATTGAAAGAGCTTCTCATTGATGGAACTAAAATTCAGAGACTTCATTTCGACAGTCGTGCGGCGATCGTGCGACGGTCGTGCGGCAATTGTATGACGGTCGTGCGGCAATTGTATGACGGTTGTGCGGCAATTGTATGACGGTTGTGCAGCGGCGGGCGGCGGTCGATGATTCGTAAGTAAGAAGAAAAAAACAAATAAATACAATTTTTTTTAATGTTTTAACAAACGCATTTCTATTCTTTTTCTATTCTAAGAATAGAAATTTTGTATAACTACCAAACATCTTATTTTACTCAGAAATTGTTTCCGGAGTAGAATTAGAAAAAAAACTATTTCTGAAAAGAAATAGTTCCCCGGAATAGAAACGTTGCCATGCGCACCATAATTGTCTTGTACATTAAGATGCTCGCCGCCCTCTTTATGGGATCCAATTGACTTCTAGATATTCCCTTTTTTTCTTGCCTTTTCAATAGCAACGTAGGGGTGTATGTCGTTTTGTCTTCTCATTGCGTCTTCCTCGTGTTTTTTTTTTCCTCGTGTTAATTCATGTCACCGGCGCCCTATGCACCTTCCCTAAAATTAAACCGTTTTGTAACTAGTCTGGGACCTTATTGTAAGGTGGAGAGGGAGAGTTAGTGTTGTTCGCCTCTCCCCACCTTTTATCTATAAAAAGAAGAAAAAAAGAAAAGTAAACTCCTGTTTCTCATTTCTTAGGTATCTTGAATGTTTAAAGGATTTTGTGTGGCATCCTGATTTTTAGGCTCTGCTTTCAATCGGATAAGTTGGGCTTTTCATCGACGCGTCTATAGTTTTTTCTTTGAGTTGGCCTCTCACGAGATAACTAGCCTATCAGGTGAAACCGTTAAGGGATTTCAATATAATAGACTTGAGAATTCGACCATAAATCAACTGTTCGACCGTGCTAGTCTGCAAGGGTCATTATGGCATTGTCAAAATCGATCGGGGATCAGGGATAGGTCGATTCGATTGAGATGTGTGATCAAAGTGTGGGTGATTTCACCTGATTGCAAAATTCTCATTGATCGGCACTAGCCCGATTTTAAATGTCGATTTTGGGTGTACCTTGTGCCCATAATTGAAACCTTGAGATTTTTGCGACAATCGTGAGTCGCCAATGTGTTGAAGAGGTACGTTGTGGCTCGAAGAAAATCAACCATGGGTCAATTGCGCCAAAAATTCCTAAAAGCTACCCGTAGGTTGGAATTAAATGCTTAAATTGCGTCGGATTGAATTGTCGCGAATTTCAATCCAATTTCAGTAAAATTAAAAGTTTCTGCCATGTCATGATTTATTTTAGAATGCCAACTTATCTTTCGAGAAATTTTCTAGTGAGTTCGGATTTTTACGGTAAAATCGATTCAAACGATTAGGAAAAGAATGTAGAAATTCGAATTAGTCAAATTGAAGGGATCTTTGGCTTCCAAAGTGAGCTACTTAGTGATGGGAAATCGTGCAAATTGTGTGGGCTTCTTCCTCAACAAAATTGAACATCAAACTGAAGAAATTGAAGTCCAATTGAGTGCAATTCAGAGGCTAGTGTAGGGCTACAACGTGTGGATATCAACCTAGCTATAAGATTGTATTAGGGGACAAAAGGAATTTGTGTGAGCTTGTGGGCAAGACTTGTGTGTATAAGATATTTTATCTAATTTTCCCCTCCTCCACCTTCGGTCCCTCCATTTCGCACGCCCCTCTCTTTCTTTTCTCATTTTTGCACCCCATCCAACAGTCCCCTACAAGTCTCCTCTTTGGTTTTGTTTCTTTTAACCGAGTAGACCCATTCTTATCCCCCCTTCCTTGTACGTTACTCTCTCTCTCTCTCTCTCTCTCTCTCTCTCTCTCCCCTTTCTCTATTTTTGCACGTTTCTTTCCCTTGGCCGACATTCACTGCTCACTCACTCACTCTCTCTCTCTCTCATGTTCGTCTCACACACCAGGCTACTGAGCTTCTACTTCTTTTTTACTTTCAATTTCCCCCGCACGATTGCTGCCCCACCATCCACGCAGCAACCACCGAAGAACCACCTGCGGCTCCACCATCTATTGTCTTCGTTGGTCAAACTCCCTAGCAAACCTCTCGAAGTTGACCCTCCCTCATGGCCCATCTCCTCCGCACAAAACTACTTTGTCATTCGCCCACTCCAGCCCATCCAAAGCCCAAGCAGCAGTTTCATCCCAGCGATCTCTCATCCCACAAGCCCAGCAACCCTGCCGAGCAGCCTATTCACCATTCCAGCTTTTTGCCCCAACGAAACCAACCCACCGAAGTAGCAAGTCCAGTAGTGCAGAAGCAAAAGCCAAGCTCAACCGTGAGCTTCTTTTTGGCTTGTTTTTAGGCCGTCCTGGCCCCCCTTGGTGCTCTCGCTTCGAATATGTTGGCTGCCGTCGCACCCCCATTGTTGTGGACTCACCGGTCCGCAAATTTAGTGAGTTTACTCACTAATCTCCGCTTATGGAGTTAATTATGCTTAAGGGTTTATCAGTTTAAGTTAAGCCTGGATTATGTGGTTAGTTAGAGTAGATTAGCAATTTAATTAATCGTTGTTGCATGTTAAGTGGTTAGAGTAGTGTAATTAGAGCCTAGATAAGCTATAGTATTTATCTAGCGAGGTTCAAAATTTTTCGGGCCCGTTTCGGTATTTAATTAGGCTTTTTTGGCCTAAGTTGCATTTTTGGGTATTTAATAATTAATTTTCGTAATTATTTAATTAATTAATTTTCGGAAATTAGACCAGGATAGCTGCTGACCGGAATTTCGTACTAATTGTAGTGGTATGGTTGGATTATTTATTTGGATGATAACTTGTGCAAATTGTGTGTTGATTGTAATTTTGGGTATTTATCCCAAAATTTATTAATTTTAGTATTTAATTAGAAAATCACCGGGCGTCGGTTTACAGCGCCAAAAATGTTTTTATCAATTATACAATTAGTGGGATTTGATAAAGTAAAGATATGATATTTTGGCTAAGTCGATCGTGCACCATACACGATTATTTTTATCGGGTATGATAAGAGTGGTGAAATGATGTGAATTGTTGCGGAAGGATCGTTCTACGAAGGCCCAGATGGTGCGAATTGCAAACCTCGACCTCCAATCAAACCCGTGATTGGCAACCCGGTATGAACGTGACCCGTTGACGAACACGTGTCAACCAACCAACGTTATAGACGCCACGAGCGAAAGAATTCGCTATCTCGCTCGATAAGTCGAAGAGAATCTTGATTAGGTCAAGTCCTCAAAAGAACAATAAAAAGAGAACCTCTCAATTCTTTTCCTCCAAAAATAAAATATCTCCGTCCTCAAAGAAATTTGGCAAATCCTTTATAGGCTGCCACACAAACCCTAAAACCAACCCTAAAATCTAATGCGATATATTCTAAAATATTCCTATTTTAGAATATTCTTAAACAAGAATATATATATAAATTGATTCTTGGTCAATTATTTGGTGACAAGATAATTAAATTGCACCAAGATTTCCAAGATTCTTCAAGATTTGATCCAAGGTCATCTTCACGCCAAAGATCACGAACCATGACGCCAACACTTGCTTGAATTGTTTGGCTTTCGAGTAATCGAACCAGTAGGAATAGACAATGGGTCCCTAGCACCTCCTCCTCGATATGACTCGATGTCCACATCATTCCCTCCCCCGTGCAAAGGATTTGTCCTCAAATCATCACTAGCATAAAAAAGAGTCAAGTCAGAAACATTAAATGTGGCACTAACGTCATACTTTAGGGAAGATCAAGCTTGTAAGCATTATTGTTAACTCTTTCCAAAACCATGAATGGTCCATCCCTCGCGGTAATAACTTAGAATGTCTATTCGAGTCATATCGAGGAGGAGGTGCTAGGACCCATTGTCTATTCCTACCGGTTCGATTACTCGAGCGTGGGCCAAACAATTCAAGCAAGTGTTGGCGTCATGGTTCGTGATCTTTGGCGTGAAGATGACCTTGGATCAAATCTTGAAGAATCTTGGAAATCTTGGTGCAATTTAATTATCTTGTCACCAAATAATTGACCAAGTCAATTTATATATATATTCTTGTTTAAGAATATTCTAAAATAGGAATATTTTAGAATATATCGCATTAGATTTTTAGGGTTGGTTTTTAGGGTTTGCGTGGCAGCCTATATAAAGGATTTGCCAAATTTCTTTGAGGACAGAGATATTTTATTTTTTTGAGGAAAAGAATTGAGAGGTTCTCTTTTACTTGTTCTTTTGAGGACTTGACCTAATCAAGATTCTCTTCGACTCTATCGAGCGAGATAGCGAATTCTTTTGCTCGTGGCGTCTATAATGTTGGTTGGTTGATACGTGTTCATCAACAGGTCACGTTCATACCGAGGTTGCCAATCACAGGTTTGATTGGAGGTCGAGGTTTGCAATTACCGCACCATCTGGGCCTTTGTAGAACGATCCTTCCGCAACGATTCACATCAGTTTGGTATCGAGCTTGCTTCTACAAGGTCTATTTATCTTTAATTTTTCTGTTGATATTCAGCAATTTGAGATTTATTGAGTTAGGGTTTCGATTCTAGCTAATTTAGGGATCATATTGCTTTTGTGCTTCCATACATAGTTGTTTGTTGTTAGTTTTAAATTTTCTTTTCTAGCATCTTAAATTGTATCTGAGTTCGTCAAAAAAAAAAAAGTAAAAAAAAAAAAGAAGAGAAAGGAAACGCACAAAAAAAAAAAAAAAAAAAAGTGTGCAAGAAAAACAGATTCGGCAAAAAAAAAAATTAGCCGAACAAAAAAAAAAAAAAAAAAAAATCAAGAAGGCGACTCGTTTGTTAGTAGACCAAATTGAAACAAAATCAGTAGTGATTTGCGTTTCAATTGGAATTTTGAAAGTTGTACTTGTTGGTTTGAAATTGTTACTTGCTGAAACAAAATCAATAGTGATCTAATCTTGCTTGATTAGTTTGATTGATTGTCGTGAGGGGGTTGAGAGACAGATTTTGAGTCCAATAAAGAGCTTGTGAAAAGAGAATATGAGAGGAAAAAACACAAGAGTGTGTAAGCTTAATTGAGGGTGGAAAAAGCCCAGACTTGAATTAAACACGAGGGGGAGTGACAAACACTTTGAGAGAAACACGTGAGGGAGCGATTGGTGAGGACTTTTGTGACTAACGTTTACTTCCAGGTCTAAAACATGTCGCGTGAAGAAAGCGTGAATCAAAGGGAGGTTGACTCCATACGAAGGGATGAAGCGCTCGTGGAAAGCATCCAGCAATTGAGGGTCGTAGTGGAGGAGCTTAGTGGCCGAATGATGGGGAATGGCATGAGGGTTGATGGTGACCGAGAGATACCCCGAGGAAGGCCACAACATCACCGAGATGTCTCTAGAACACAACATAGAAGGCAACGACAATATGATGATGATGAGGCCGACATGGAGGATGATCGAGATGCTCGATTTGAAAGGTGGAATGGAGGCCGAAGGTTTAGACACCGAGGAGATGATGAACTTGGCAACATCAAGATGAAGATTCCTTCCTTCCAAGGGAAGAATGATCCCGATGCGTATCTAGAGTGGGAGAAACGCATGGAGATGGTATTTGATTGCCAACGATACTCCGAGCTCAAAAGGTAAAAATTGCAGCTGTTGAATTTACTGATTATGCTATAATTTGGTGGGATCAACTTGTGACTAGTAGGAGGCGCAATGGTGAAAGACCGATAGAGACGTGGGATGAGATGAAAGCGGTGATGAGAAGGCGTTTTGTACCTAGTCATTACCACCGAGATTTGTTTCAAAAGCTACAAAATCTCACACAAGGCAATAAGAGCGTGGAAGAGTATCACAAGGAGATGGAGATTGCCATGATCCGTGCTAATGTGATGGAGGACCGTGAGGCCACAATGTCAAGATTTTTGAGTGGTTTGAGTCGAGACATAGCAAGGGTGGTAGAGCTGCAACACTATGTTGAATTGGAGGAATTGGTGGACAAAGCCATCAAAGTTGAGCGGCAATTGAAGTTGGACCGAAATCACAAGAGTGGAGGAGGTTCAAGTCAGAATTGGAGATCCAATTGGAAGAGAGATGAGAAGCCAAATTGGAGAGGAAACAACACCAAAACCGAAACCTCAAAGGAGAAGGAGAGGGACGGTAAAGTTGAACGAATCCAGTTTGTAAAAACCGAAAATCCTAACACTAGAACTCGTGAAATTAAATGTTTTAAGTGTTTGGGCAGGGGTCATATGGCGAATCAATGCCCTAATAGGAGGGTGATGATCATGACTGGACATGGTGTTATTGAGTCCGAAAGTGAAAGGGAAGAAGATGATGATGAGATGCCACCATTGGAGGATTGTAGTGATGGAGAAGTGGATATAAAAGGAGACTTATTGGTGGTTAGGCGTTCTCCGAGTGTGCAAGTAAAGGAGGAGGAGCATCACCAACAAAGAGATAATTTGTTTCATACAAGGTGTGTGGTGAATGGTAAGATCTGTAGTATGATAATTGATGGAGGTAGTTGTGCGAATGTGGCAAGTTGTATTATGGTGGATAAGTTGGGCTTGAAGACAACAAAGCACCCTAGGCCTTATAGACTTCAATGGTTAAATGATAGTGGTGAGGTGAAAGTGTCGAAGCAAGTTCAAATTCCATTTGAGATAGGGAGATATAAGGACGAGGTAGAGTGTGATGTTGTACCTATGCAAGCGGGTCATATCTTGCTTGGAAGACCATGGCAATATGATCGAAAAGGTACATCATGATGGATATACTAATCGTTATTCATTGGTGATGAATCAAAAGACTTATACCTTGGTACCAATGACACCTAGTGAGGTGTATCAAGATCAATTAAAGTTACAACGAGAAGCCGAGAGAGAGAGAAAATGTGAGAAATCGAGGGCTTGCGTGGTGTGTCCGAGACGCAAGGAAAAGGAGAGGCCGAGAGAAAGATTGTGGTAAAAACGAGGGAAAAGAAGAGAGGAAAGAAAAGAGGCAAAATAATTTTTATGCAAAATCAAGTGAAGTGAGGAGAGCCTTAGTTCTAGATCGACCAATACTTGTACTTGTGTACAAGGAGGTTTTGTTTTCTACTAACGATCTTGACCTAAGTTTGCCTAGTCCTATTGTGTTTTTATTGCAGGAATTTGAAGATGTCTTTCCCGATGAACTTCCTGGAGGGATACCACCTATTCGAGGCATAGAACATCAAATTGACTTGATTCCCGGTGCGCCATTACCTAATCGACCGCATATCGAAGCAATCCCGAGGAGACAAAGGAACTTCAGCGACAAGTTAGTGAATTATTGGAACGAGGGCATGTGAGAGAGAGTCTTAGCCCATGCGCCGTCCCTGTTTTGTTAGTGCCAAAGAAGGATGGAACTTGGCGAATGTGTGTCGATTGCCGAGCAATCAATAATATTACGGTAAAGTATCGACATCCTATTCCTAGATTAGATGACATGTTGGATGAGTTGCATGGTTCTTGTATTTTCACTAAGATCGATTTGAAAAGTGGTTATCATCAAATTAGGATGAAAGAAGGTGATGAATGGAAAACTGCATTTAAGACCAAGTATGGATTATATGAGTGGTTAGTAATGCCATTTGGATTAACTAATGCACCGAGCACATTTATGCGACTTATGAATCATGTTTTGCGTGCTTTTATTGGTCGATTTGTGGTTGTCTATTTCGATGACATCTTGATTTATAGCCGAAGTCCCGATGACCATATTGAGCATGTGCGAGCTGTCTTGCAGGTTTTAAGAGCCGAGCAATTATACGCTAATCTAAAGAAGTGCTCTTTTTGTTACCGACAAATTAGTATTTCTAGGATTTGTTGTTAGTGCTAATGGTATACAGGTTGATGAAGAAAAGGTTAAAGCAATCCGTGAATGGCCAACGCCTAAGACCATAGGAGAGGTGCGTAGCTTTCATGGATTGGCGAGTTTTTATCGACGATTTGTGAGAAATTTCAGCACCATTGCCGCACCTTTAACTGAGGTTATCAAGAAGCACGTGGGTTTCACGTGGGGAGAAGAGCAAGAGAAAGCCTTTAATCTGCTAAAAAGATAAGTTAACTAATGCTCCTTTGTTATCTTTGCCGAATTTCAGTGCTACTTTTGAGATAGAGTGCGATGCTTGGTACAGGAATTGGAGCCGTGTTGATGCAAGGAGGGCGTCCCATAGCTTATTTCAGCGAAAAATTGAGTGGAGCAACATTGAATTATCCTACCTATGATAAGGAGATGTATGCTTTAGTGCGAGCTTTGGAGACTTGGCAACATTATTTATGGCCAAAGGAGTTTGTGATCCACACCGACCATGAGACCTTGAAGTACTTGAAAGGACAGCAAAAGTTGAATAAAAGACATGCCAAATGGATGGAGTTCATTGAGACTTTTCCATATGTGATCAAGTACAAGAAAGGTAAGGAAAATGTGGTAGCCGATGCACTTTTCGAAGGTATGCGATTCTAACTATTTTAGAAGCAAAGTGTCTAGGTTTTGAGCATATCAAGGGCTTATATATTGATGATGATGACTTTGGGAGAGTCTATGAAGCATGTGAACACACTGCATTTGATAAATTTTATAGGCATGAAGGTTATCTTTTTAGTGAAAACAAACTATGTTTGCCTAAGTGTTCTTTGCGTGAATTGTTGGTGCGAGAAGCTCATAGTGGTGGTTTAATGGGGCATTTTGGCATTAATAAGACTTATGAAGTGTTGTATGAACATTTTTATTGGCCACATATGAAGAGAGATGTCACACGTGTTTGTGAGAGATGCATTGCTTGTAAGCAATCGAAGTCTACAACTAAACCGCATGGCTTGTATACACCATTACCTATTCCAACGCATCCTTGGATTGATATTTCTATGGACTTTGTGTTAGGATTGCCTAGGTCTAAGTATGGTAGAGATTCTATTTATGTGGTTGTTGATCGGTTTTCAAAGATGGCTCATTTTATACCTTGTCATAAAACTGATGATGCATCTCATATTGCTAATTTGTTCTTTAAGGAGGTTGTATGTTTGCATGGCATGCCTAGATCGATTGTTTCAGATCGAGATTCTAAATTTCTTAGCTACTTTTGGAAAACATTGTGGAAAAAACTAGGAACACGATTATTATTTTCTACTACTTGTCATCCACAGACCGATGGTCAAACCGAGGTAGTTAATAGAACTTTAGGGTATTGTTGCGTGCTATTATTAAAAAGAACATAAAATCTTGGGAAGATTGTCTGCCACATGTTGAATTTGCATATAATAGGAGCATGCATTCTGCTACTAAATTTACACCATTTGAGGTTGTCTATGGTTTTAATCCATTAACTCCGTTAGATTTAACCCCTTTACCTATTGATAAGCGTGTGGATTTAGATGGAGCAAAGAAAGCTGAATTTGTCAAGTCGTTGCATGAGAAGACGCGCACAAATATTGAGCGCAAGACTGAGCAATATGCAAGACAAGCTAACAAAGGGCGCAAGGAAGTGGTGTTTGAACCTGGCGATTGGGTTTGGGTTCATATGCGCAAAGAGAGATTTCTGAGCAGCGACATTCTAAGTTATTACCGCGAGGGGATGGACCATTCATGGTTTTGGAAAGAGTTAACAATAATGCCTACAAGCTTGATCTTCCAGGTAAGTATGACGTTAGTGCCACATTTAATGTTTCTGACTTGACTCTTTTTTATGCCAGTGATGATTTGAGGACAAATCCTTTGCACGGGGGAGGGAATGATGTGGACATCGAGTCATATCGAGGAGGAGGTGCTAGGGACCCATTGTCTATTCCTACTGGTTCGATTACTCGAGCGCGGGCCAAACAATTCAAGCAAGCTGTTGGCGTCATGGTTCGTGATCTTTGGCGTGAAGATGACCTTGGATCAAATCTTGAAGAATCTTGGAAATCTTGGTGCAATTTAATTATCTTGTCACCAAATAATTGACCAAGTCAATTTATATATATATTCTTGTTTAAGAATATTCTAAAATAGGAATATTTTAGAATATAACGCATTAGATTTTTAGGGTTGGTTTTTAGGGTTTGCGTGGCAGCCTATATAAAGGATTTGCCAAATTTCTTTGAGGACAGAGATATTTTATTTTTTTGAGGAAAAGAATTGAGAGGTTCTCTTTTTACTGTTCTTTTGAGGACTTGACCTAATCAAGATTCTCTTCGACTTATCGAGCGAGATAGCGAATTCTTTTGCTCGTGGCGTCTATAACGTTGGTTGGTTGATACGTGTTCATCAACAGGTCACGTTCATACCGAGGTTGCCAATCACAGGTTTGATTGGAGGTCGAGGTTTGCAATTCGCACCATCTGGGCCTTTGTAGAACGATCCTTCCGCAACGATTCACATCATGAAATAGTTGGTTGAGTAGAATGGTATACTATATTAGCTTGAGGGCTTGCTATATTCGCTTAGAGTGAGCAATATACCCTAAGTACTGCACAGCTTTGGTGAGCAATTAAATACCGCACAGCTTTGGTGAGCAATTAAATACCACAGCTTTGGTGAGCAATTGAATACCGCACAGCTTTGGTGAGCAATTAAGTACCGTATAGCTTCGGTGAGCAATTAAGTATCGCATAGCTTCGGTAAGCATTAGTCGTATACTATATCAGCCTGAGGGTTTGGATATATCAGCTTAAACTGAGTAGTATACGTTGTTGTCGGCTTTTGGCGAGCATTTCTATCTATCTTAAGCTCAACGTGAGCAATCCTTGATGTGATTGGACTTTATAGATAATTTTGATTGGATTAACCGAGAGATGGTCTTGATGAAATGGAATCGACTGGTTCGATTGATCGATGGCTCGATCTGTTTTGATGAATTGATTTGTTAAAATGATTGATCGAGTGATTGAATTGTACTGACTTCTAGGAAAGAACTGAGGCAAAGGTAAGTCCTCTGACTTGTATTTGTGCCTCGGTAGCCCTTGGGGCGTATTTTCTTCCTAGTCGAGACTTAGGGGTAAACTTGCTGAGACGTCATCTCACCCCGTCATGGGCTTAACTTTCAGGTTTTTAGATGGCGATTCCCCCTGGGTGTCATGGTCGTCCTATGAGGGTTATTGAGCTAGTTTCTAGTTTCCCCGACCTCGGAAGTTTTTAGGTCTATGAGCTAGTTGTAATCACTGTCTGGGTCAAAGAGGTTCCGCATCAGAAGATACCTAATCGATTCAGAGTACGATTTCGCTACGCTCCTAATGGTGTTAGACTAGGTCCCCCTAGGACTTTTGATATCCCCGCTGTGGTGATTGATGCTGCTCTGGACAAGGATCCAGCTGACCCTCCTGATGGCGTAGTGGAGAACCCACCGTCCCGCCCGGCTCCAGTGGATACTGAAGAATTGACGAACAAGTCGGACTAGCGGGTCATAGGATAGCTTGTTTTGAGAATCGACCTTTTTGTAGACCTTGTAAATATCGACTAGTAATGTATATGAATTAGTCTGATATGTATAAAGGTGTTGTTTGACTTTCTAAAAATTGTGGTTCTGCTTTTCTATCCCATCTTGTTGTTGTTTGGAATTTATTTATTTGCTTCCGCATGTGTATTAAAATGAATGGGTCTGCGACGCGTCTTGGGACGTTGCTATTTAATTCTTGATGGTGCATGTCTATGATAGTTGGTTGGTAGATTATTCGTTTGCGATTGCTCAATTCCTAATTCTGTGTAGAATTGGAAAGCAGGCTTCTTAAAGAATATGCAAAATGAGCGATTAGGAGCAGAGGACTCCTAGAAGGCGTATCATCAGACTTGTTACTGGAGGTAGAATGCCGACCAAGGTCGGTACCTGAGGAGGTTGTAATCGTGGTAGAGCGTAGGCTTAGGCCAGCGCGAGTGCAAGAGTACCACCGTGGTTGGTTCTGATAGTGTAGCAGCACCGGGCAATCCTAGGTTTGATGAGATCATTCAGGCACTAGTAATCCTTGGGAATTGGTTAGGTCAGCAAGCTCAGGACCAAGTCACCGCCGTTGTTGCTGTCACTACCACCGCCAGTGCCGTAACTACTATTGTTGCCGCACTTGCTGAGATCCAACCTGGAATTGTGATCAAGGAACAAACTACAGTATCTGAGTCAAGATTCAGTTTAGACAGAGATGGAAATTGGTTGGGGAAAAGACCGATGTTAGGAGAAAGGAATTCTATTCCGCCCAACAGGAAGGGTGGGATAGACAAGTCAGTACCGAATCAAAATGGAGTATGTTGTTCCTGTGGAAGACGACATGGATCGGCCTCTTGTTTTCCTAGGACAAGAATCTGTTACGTGTGTTGCCAGCACGGCCACCTTGTCAAGAATTGTTCACATAGGCTGATGGGATTGCAAGTACCATTGCCATTGATAGGATAGAACAGAGGGAGTGCACTGTACGACATTCAGTGGGTTGTTTGGAATAGGCCTCCAGTGCAAGGAAGGATGGGTGCAGTCACCCGACGGGAGACAAAAAGGCTTACCAGATGTGTGTCGAGTTGTAGGAAAAGACATGGTTCAGCTCAATGTTATACTAGGATAGGAGCTTGTTTTAAATGTGGTCAGCATGGCCACTAGTATAAGGATTGCCCGCACAAGTCCAGGGGAGCACAATTACCGCTATCGTAGATAGGACGTCACTAGGATGGTGAAAGAAACAAGAATGAACCGAACCATGTGCCGATCCGAGGAAGAAGGTTTTTGAAGTGTTTTTATCAGAGTAGTACAGCGGGATTTCAGGTGAAGGTTGTAGAATTTCCGTTTTTGAGATAAAGTAGTAGAAAGAAGAATCTTTGATTATAGCTGTACTCGATTGGTTTGCTTGTGTATAACCTTAATGTTATATAAAAAGGTGTGGTTCGAGGAGTTTTTGTTATAATAAATTATGATAGTAATCTATTACTGGCTGGTCCATTAGCATGTGAAAGTTTCGAATTTATCGAGAGTCGAGGGAGATCCTTGATCCCTTTTTATTTCATCACTTAAGGCAACAAATTTCTAGATGTAGGGTGCCAAAAATTTATTTGGCAACAAATGCCTTCTTGGAAGTTTATTTTGAAACCAAAAGTATCACAAAAAGCGACTTATGCTCAGCAGATTGTTGGTAGTTAGGCTTCCAATTTTCACAGTTCCACATCCTACAATCTTTCCTTTGTTGTTTCCTCCAAAAGATACTTTTCCTCCATTCAATCAAACAAGCTTGATAAAGCAGCTTGAGTCTCTTGTCATATGTCTCGAATAGCTACTATCCAAATACCATTTGATCTTCCTTTTGATAGTAACCTGTGATCAAAAGAGAAACTCAAACTTTCTTTGGTACCTAGATTTTCTTGGGTCTAGATGGGTTAGTATTAAAAATAGTCTTAGCCCAATCCTTTTTAACTGGTCTCCAAACCTTGGGACATTCTTTCTCGAAATATTCTAAGTTGTTACACTTTGAACATTTGAGTGCACTTCGGCCAACAGGTTTTACAAAAAAATTTTGAAAATGATTTTTGTAAAATGTTTTTGCAGGTCTTTGTTTGATTCTCTCATTTACTTTAGGAAAATTGATTAATGGAACAATTTTTGGAGTCATACCCAAACCAGATTTGTTAAAGTAGGGTATTTCAGCTGAAAGAATTTTCTCTAGTTTCTTGGATCCTTTTGAAAATATTTTTGTTATGTGAGATATCACTTTTCAAAAAAGTATTTTTCTTTGAAAGAGAATCTGAATTTTCTTTCAAATTATCAAAACTTGTTTTCAAACTTTCAAATTTTTCTTTTCAAGAAACTTCCTATTGCCTAAGCTTAGAATTCTCCCTTTTTAGTTCAGAAATCTTTTTAAGAGAGGATTTGAGACTAAAACAAAGTTTATCTACGTATTTAGAGACTTTGACAGGAATTTTTGAATCACTAACCTCAATTTCTTTGTTTGAATCTGAATCAGAGTCTGTTTCCGATTCCGTGTATGAGTTGGAATGAGCCATTAGGCATATGTTGGCATATTCTTCTCCGCTTTCCTCACACTTGGTGTCACTCTAAGTTTCAGCTTTGAGTGCCTTTTTGTACTTCTCAGTTTTTCCTTTCTTCTTTTTCAATAAAGGATAGTTAGGTCGATATGTCCATTTTTCTTACATTCAAACATATCACATATTTGCTTGTTTCATTGTCCTCAGTTGGTCTCTTCTAGAAATTTTGCGTGCTTTCTTTCTTCAAGTTGAATCTTCTTCTCTTTCTATTCAACTTTCGGAATTTCTTGATTATGAGCGCCAGCTCTTTGTCGTCCATATCATCATCTGAATCTGTATCATCAGAGTCAACATTAGACTTTAAAGCAAATGACTTCTTACCTTTAGGATCTTCTTCATAATTTATTTGTTCCACTTCGTAGGACTGAAGCGTGCCTATCAGTTTGTCAATTGATAGAGGCATGACCCTACGAGTTTCTCTAATTGAAGTCTTCACATGATTCCAGTCTTTCGAATGCCCACGTAGCAGTTTATTGACTTTCATTGGTCTTGGGATTGGTTAACCTTGACAAGCCAGGCCATTTACAATCTCTGTAAAGCAACTGAACATATTTGTAATAGATTCTCTAGGCTTTATTCTAAAGGTTTCATATTGTTCGAGCAAAATGTTTATTTTGGTTTCCTTCACTCGGTTAGTTCTTTCGTAGGTAACATGTAATCTGTCACAAACTTCTTTTATTGTTTCACAAAAAGAAATTTGGTTATACTCAGTAGGAGATAATGCACAGTATAAAGAGTAGATTGCTTTTGCGTCAAGAGCTTGTCTCTTGGTAAATTCAACTCGTGTTGCTTCGTTAGCATCAATGACTACTTTTCCTCGATCTGAAGCTGATGTTGCTTTAGGGTTGTCGTGACCTTCCCGTGGGTGAATTACTTAAAGAAGGTTAATGGATTACTAAGTCCGAAGACTTGGCACGGACTCTCCCAAGTCTTATCAATTGCGACTTGATGTTAAGAAATTAATCTATTAAAACATGCAATTATACTCAATTTGGAGCCGCCACTAACCAATTAGGGTTGGTTAGAAACCCAAGTAAAGTATGGGAGGATACTTTACTTTTGCGAACCAGAAATTCAATAGGTCCGGGGACATGGTTATGCTAGATTAGATAATGCTCTTTCGATACATTTTTATTTTAATTTTAAAAATATTTTGGATTCTTTTTATTGAAATTCGGAATTAATAATAAAAACTAATTAGACTTACTAAAGTGAATGACATTCTAATTTATTTTAGGAATCAATTTAACTTAAACTATATCTCATCTTAAAAGCTATATAAAAAAAAAATCAAGACATGCCAACATTATTTAAAATTAGCCCTAACAAAAATCACCCATCTAAAAGTACAATCTAAAAATTATAATCCTATAAATGCAATTCTAATTTACTAACCCTAAAAATACAGTCCTAATTTACTAAACCTAAATGCTCTAATGCAATATTTATATTTTTATGTACTTTTTGATTTTTTGATTTTTTTAATCTTTCCAAACAAGTAATTATTTTAAAGAATGAAGATAAGAATTAAAATAACCGAAAAAATAATTCGTTGTCTCACGGATTAAATTAACAATTATTTTAACTCTATAATGATTTAACAATTGAAATACTATCAAAATTCCTAAAAATTAAAGTAATTAAAAAAATGACCAGACGTGTTACGGATCAAATTAATAATTACTATAATTTGGGATAAAACCCCTTAATGTCTACAAGGTCTACAAATATTGACATACAATACTACCGTCAAATAATTAAACTTAAAAATAAGCTAACATAACATGAAATAAGTTAAACAAAAAAAAACTACCTAAGGCTTGGAAAATGGGAGCAGTGACGGTGGTAAATGGCGTTGGAGCGGGCGAGAGGGATAGCTAACAGTGGTGCGCGGTGCTCGTGCAAGCGCGGGTCGCCGGTGCAAGGTTCGCCAGCAGGAGGAGAGACGCGATATGCAGGGTGAGCAACGGCTTCGGGGCGAGCTCACGACAGGAATGTTACGGGTCAATGAGTCGCCGGTCAGTCAGAGGCGAGATCAGCAGAACGGCGGTGGCTTCGCGGGTCAGTGCGATGGCGCGGCGCTTGCTGGGCTTCGAGGATTGGAGCAGAGGCAGCAACGTCAGGGCTTCGGACGCGCAGGCGAAGGCTGGTGGGCGAGACGGATTGGCTTGAGGGCAGTCTGAGACGCTGCGGTCGACGCGAGTGGAATCGAGCTGCGGCGAAGGTGTTGCGGGTGGTGCTGCAACGACGTCGGGCAGAGCAGCGAAGCCGTCGAGTGCTGTTCGAGGTTCGCCGTAAGGAATCACAACAGCGGGTGTTGGGCGTGACTGATTGAACGGCGAGAGCGCGGGGGCGCGGATTACTAGTGTCGCGATCTGCGACAATGGTGCAGAACAGATGGGCTCACGAACGGGGAGCACGAGCGAGCGACGGCAGCGGCGGGTCACGGGTCGTCAGGCGGAGCGATGGTGGGCGACAGCTCGGTTACCGGCATTGGGGCGTTGGCATGGCAGTGATGTGGTGGTGCACAGGCGCTTGCAGACAAGGCCGGCGATGGGCTGATCCACGGACGAAGATGAATAGGGGTCTCTTTTCTTTCTTTTTTATTATTATTACTTTTTTGCTGAAGCCCCCTCACATCTTCTCTCTCACGTCACTTCTTCTCTGTTTCCTTTTGCAGATGCTGCTCCACAACTTTTCTTTTTGACTTTTTCTCTTCTTTGCTTTTTTCAATTCTCGGAGAATCCCCGAGCAACTCTCGAGAAACCCCTTTTTCACTTCTTTTCTGAATTTTCTTTCCTTCAACGAAGACGAAGAGAAAACGCCCCCCAATCAAGGCTTCGTACTCTTTATTTATAGAGAAAGACTTGAGTTTGTTTTTTTGTAGATGAAGATTTTCTGATATACTTGCACATCCTCACTTCTCAACAACAAAGTGGCTCCAAAACATTTGGTTGTTGAGTTTTTGAATTCAATTTTTTTTTTTTTAATTTCTCTCTAATAAATGATTGTTTTCTATTTCTATTTTCTAAATTCAAATTAGGTATCAAAACCGCCCTCTTCTTTGAAGGAAGTTCGTAGGTTTCTTCAAAGATAAATACACCTAAATTTAAACCATGCAAAATGAATATGAATATGCAAATGTTAATTGTAATGATTTTTTTTAAGGAAATGAACTCAAATAAATTTAATTTCTTTTGAAATACAAGGTCATGCAATAATGCAATGTAAATGCAATGATTTGGTTAAGAACGTAGATCTCAATGTGTGTGAAATCCGGATTTTCCAATTCTATTTTCAATAATTTGAGACGGGCATTTCGTTGGCACGCATATAGTTCTTTTCCTTGAGTCGGCCACTCATGTGAAAACTAATCTATCGGGTGAAGTCGTTAATAAATTCTAATGCATCGGACTCGAGAATTTGACCGGAAGCGATCTTTTGACCGAGCTAATCTGCAAAGGTCATTACGACACAATTAAAAATCGATTAGAGATCGGAGATAGGTCGACTCGACAGAGGCATGAGATCAGGTGTGGGTGATTCCACCAGATTGTACAATTCTTGTCGATCCAAGACTTGGACCGACTTTTCTATCGATTTGGTACCTTGTGTTCGTATTTGAAACCTTGAGATTATCCCGACAACTAAAGATCGCCAATGTTTCAAAGATGTACATTATGGCTTGAGATGATCAACCACAAGTCAAATGCATGAAAATTCCTAAAAGCTACCCGGTAGGTTGGGCTGCGCTAGTATCGTGCCAAAGTGAAATTAACCGTGAAATTGAGATCGAATTCAGAAATTGGAAGTCATGGTGTGTCACAAATCACTTTAGGATCATTGACTCATCTTTGTAAGATTTTTCATGCAATTAGAGTCTTCCAGCAATTAAATCAGAAAATGGTTAATTTGACCAGAGAAATTAGTAGGCCCGCCTTTGGTCTTGCTTTCAGGACTTAAGTTGGTTCTTTGGACAAATGAAGACGTGAATTGAAGTGTGGTGACATCGGATTAATTTTATGGAGTTCAATTTGATTCAATTGGAAGAGAATCAAGTGGAATTGATGAATTGGTTGTACAAATTTTATGCGCGAAAAATGAAATTGGGCTATTGAAGATAGTTGTGGAGGATTTGAATTTTAGTGGAAGATGACATCACCCTATGTGTAGGTGGTTGGCCAAAGTGAAGAAGAATTTGACAGCAAGTGGAGGAGATTGAACCAACTTCTTCTTCAACCTTGGGAAGAAAAGAGAGAGAGAGAGGAAGGGGAAGGAAGGAGCTGCTCGTGCGTGACCAGCCAGCCGCCGGAGCCCCTTCGCCGTTCGCCCGTCGCCACCAGCTCGTCGCCGGAGCTGCCGCCTTGCCCGCCCGAGCTGCCGATGCCCTTCCCGCCGGACCGCGCCCGAGCCAGCCGCCGTGCTGCCGTCCGCGTATCTCCGCCCCCTCTCCTCCCTCTGGTTCGAACAGGAATGGAAGCAGCTCACCTGGGTTTGGAGCAGCAGCCGACATCGCCGGGAGCCGCCGCACGCCGCCTCGTCGCCGGTCGCCTCACGCTCGCTCGCCGTGCACCGTCTGCCTCTGTCCGCACAAGCTGCTGTCCAGCCCCTGTTTTGCCTCGGATCAGTCTTGTTCGGCAAGCATAGGCCGTCGCCCGACCTCCTCCGGCCACCGTCCGACCTCACCGGAGTCCCCTCACCCTCCGTCGGTCCTATCCAGCTCGAATCAGCCCCGGATTCGGCCCCAACCAGCAGCCATCGGTGAGTAGAAAAATGGGTATTTCAGCCCGCTCGTGGCCCGTTTTGGCCACCTTCCCGAGCTCGGATGCTCGGCCCGCCTTGAGGAAAGTCGATCCTCACGTTGTCCTCGTCGTTTTGGTTTGCTCGGCTCGTTAATCCGGTGAGTTTAACTCACTAAATTTTGATTAGAGGGTTAATGATGCCCTAAGTGTGCTTAGTCTAAGTTAAGTAAGTTTAGGTGGTTAGATTAGTTTATTTGGTTGATAATTAGATTAGGGTGTTCAATTAAGTTAAAGTGTGCTTAGTTTAAAGTTAAGTATGTTTATATTAATATAAGCTTTGATGTGACATAAATGAATTTACTTTTGATTTATTTAAATATCTCGAAATTATTAAATAATTTAATAATATATTATTATTCGAAATTATTAAAATATTATTATTTAATTATTTTCGGAATAAATTTAATTATTTATTAAATTCCGAAAATTTTGTCGAGACCCTAAATTCTCAGAATTTCATGCGCCGACCGCTTGTGAAGTCGGATTTTTAAATTTAAGATTGGATATTATAAATTGAGTGTGGATTGTGAATGATATGGATATTATTATTTAATTGATTTTCGGAATAAATTTAATTATTTAATAAATTCCGAAAATTATTTGGGAACCTTATTTTCTCAAAATTTCGTGCTGATCGCTGCTTTGTGTATTTAGAATTTGAATTTGATGAATGGATGTGGTAAATTGAGTGTTGATTGTGATAAATAGGAATTTTATTCATAAAAACCCAAGTGTCGGGTTTTAATGCAAAAATTGGATTTTCAATATTATATTAAATAGTAGGGTTTGAAAAAGTGAGATAATGGCTTTCTGGTTCGAAATTAGCGTGCTCCCACACACGTGAGTAATTTATGGAATATTTTTAATATGAAAAAAAATGGCTGGGATCACTATCTTAAGTGGAAGCGTTGAGTGAAATGCAAAGTGTCCTAGGGCCGAGTATGATTTGGCTGTGTGATAATTAAGAGGAATCGTCCTCGGCTCTTGAGCCGGACTTGCCCCTATATGGGTGCCCACACGGTGGTTGCGGGTCGCAGTAGATTCTGGGCCCATGCTCCTTCAGGAATGCCGTCGACGTACTGACGAAGCCGCGCTCCAAGGTGGGGAGGCGATGCCTGGCTATATGCTAGTAGATAGCCGAACTGTGAGTAGGCTATGCCCTTATGTGGCAGTGAATAATAATTAGAATGCATGTTGAGTGTTGTTGATGTGTCGGATTATGGGACGGAATTGTGTGGCATGGAATGGGACGTGTCATAATGATTTAGTCTTATAATCAGGACCTCCGCGGTTGTTGGTTATATGAAAGTGAATGCGTTCCGGTTGTTTAAGTTCCTATTACTATCTGTGATTGAGTGATTTGAATTGTGCTAACCTGCAGGAAGGAATTGAGGCGATGTAAGTTCTCTGTGTGATGTGGCTAGGCCACCCGAGGCGTATTTTCTTTCTAATAGGGGTTTAGGGGGTTGAACTTGCTGAGACATTGTCTCATCCCGGTTTGGGGATTACAATTTTAGGTCCCTAGTGGTTGGAGCGGCTAGATAGCTTTGGTTGACCTTGAGGAGTTGTAGAGGTGAAGTCATAAGGATTGGAGGACGTGTCCGACTTGTAGGTCGTAGGACAGTTCCTTTTTAAGAGCTGGTCTTTTGTAGACTTTTGGCTGTAGGCTTCTATTTATAATTCTGTTGAATTATGAAAGTGTTATGTTGTGGTTTTGCTTCATGCTTTTCTATCCCGTATTTCATTGTCAAGGGTTTTATAATACGTTCCGCTTGCGCAATAATAAATGAATGGGGTCGGCGACACTACCTGGGAATGTCGCATTTGCATGACCATGGTGGGATGTTGGCGCGCTCGAGGTTCGGGGCGTGACATCCCCATTTAAGTGGTATCAGAGCATGGTCTATGTATGGAGTGATAAGGTGCGATGAGTCATGGGATAGTTAGTAGGAAAGGCTTTTAATATGCTGATGCATGTGGTTGATAGCTGTTTGGTAACGTGTTTGTGGGGTCACTCAAATTCTAATATGATGTTGGAATCGGAAAATAGGTGTCTATAAAGAGCCTGTAAGATGAGTGACCAGGAGTGGAGGACTCCTTGGAGAAGGTCGATAGGACCTGTACCTCGGTGGGATGTTGACAAGAGTCGGTACCCGAGGTAGAGCATAGGCTTAGACTAGCGCGAGTGTGGGAGTACTGCTGTAAGTCGGTACTAAGAGTGTAGCGGCACCGAGCGATCCTAGGTTTGATGGGATCGTTCAGGCGCTAGTGTTCTTTGGAAGCTTGTTGGGTCAATGAGCTCAGGACCGAGCTGTTGCTGTTTTCGTTGTTTCTACCGCTGCCAGTGTTGTGACCGTTGTTGTTGCCGCGCCTGTTGAGGCCCAATCTGGAGTTGTGATTGAGGATCAAGCCACCGTATCTGAGTTAAAGTTCAGTTTAGACAGAGATGGAAATCGATTGGGGAGAAAGGCCGATGTCAGAAGAAAGGTGCCCCATTTCACTTAACCAGAAGAGTAGAATTGGAAAGTCAGTGCTCAACTCGATAGATGTGTGTCGTGTCTGTAAGAAAAGACACGGATCAGTTCCGTATTGTAAGAGGGAAAGGACTTGTTACAAGTGTCGCCAGTAAGGTCATTTGATCAAAGATGGTCCGTATAGATGGATGGAGTCACAACTATTTCTATCACCACCGTCGATAGAAAAGAGCAGAGGAATCATGCTTTGGGACATTTAATAAGGTACTTGGAATGGACCCCAGTGCAAGGAAGGATGCATGATGTCACTTGTTGAGAAGTAGAGGACTCACCGATTGCGTGTCGAGTTTATGGAAAGGAGGCTTGAGTCAGCCTGGTGTCAGAGTAAAAGGGGAGCATGCTTTGAATGTGGCCAGCAGGGCCATCGGGTTAGGAACTGTCCACGTAAGTCCATGAGAGCGTAAGTACCGTTGCTACAGATAGGACGCCACTAGGATGGCTGGAAGAGCAAGAATCGATCGACCAAGCATCGATCAAGGGAAGAATGTTTCTGAGATGTTTTTATCAGAGTAGTGCAGCAGGATTTTCAATGAGGGTTGTAGGATTTTCGGATTGGTAATAAAGTAAAATAAATATGAATCTTTGACTATAGTTGTGCTTGAAGGGGTTTGCTTAAGTATGACTTGGAAGTCATTTATAAAAAGGTTTGGCTCAAGGATCTTTCTGTTGTTTTGAATCGCAGTAGTGATATAATTTAGTTTGTTCAGTTAGCGTGTGAAAGTTTTGAATTACTGAAGGAATTTCAATCCTTGTTATTCGTCACTAAAGATGACCTGGTTCTGGTTGTTGGTTACTGAATCTACATGGCAACTGTAATGGATGCGTCAGTAGAGGGGCCGAATATGGAGAACATAATCGTGGTACAGAAGTTTTCTAAGGTATTTTCTGAAGAATTACCAGGTTTGTTGTCAGGAAGAGAAATATAGTCGTGATTGAATTAGCACCCAGAACAGAGCCAGTCCCTAAGGCTCCTTACTGGATGGTGTTACTCGAGTTAAAAGAAATGAAAGTGCAGATGCATGAATTGTGGGATAAGAGATTCATACGTCCCAGTGCATCACTTTGGGGAGCACCCGTTCTATTCGTGAAGTAGAAAGATGGTTTGTTGTGGTTGTGCATTGATATCCTTCAAGATCGACTTGAGATTAGGGTATCATCAGTTGAGGATCAGGAAGAAAGACATACCAAAGTTAACATCTTGTATTTGATATAGCAGTTATGAGTTCATTGTAACACTGTGTGGTTTGATGGACACCATAGCTATTTATTTTGGTCTGATGAGCAGAATGTTTAACGGTACTTGAATCAGTTGTGATCGTGTTCATTGAAGTTATCCTAATGTGTTCAAAGAGTGCTGAGGAGCACGAGAGATATTTGGGGATGGTACTTCAGACCTTGAGTGCTTTTGGATTTTTACGATAAGCTTAGCAGATGCGAGTTTTGGAATACTCGTATTGCGTTCCTAGGTCACGTGATTTTAGGCGAAGAAATCTCCGTAGACCCCGTCCGAGATTAAAGCAGTGAACAGTTGGCCAAGATTGACTACAGTGACAAAAATCAGAAGTTTCTAGGGATCAGTAGGATATTTCAGACAGTTCATAGAAAGGTTTTCAGTGTTAGCATCACCGTTGACCAGACTATTGAAGAAGGAAGGAAATTTGTGTGGTCGGATAAGCGCGATAGTAGTTTCCAAGAGCTTAAGCAGAAGCTGACTATCGCACCTGTGCTGACCATTCCATCTGGTCCTAGAAGTTATGAGATCTACAATGATGTGTCGTTTAAAGGACTAGGTTACATGCTAATGCAGCATGGTAGAGTTGTTGCATACGCGTCTCGTCAGTTGAAACCTCATGAGTTGAGATAGCGTCGCTGGATGGAACTCCTTAAGGATTATGACTATGATATTTTGTATCACTTTGGAAAGGTGAGCAAAGTCGCAGATGCACTGAGTTGAGAGTCCTTAGTTGCACGGTTGGTACTTAGTGATTGGATCTTATTTGAGGAAATTCGAAATTCGATTTTCATATCTAAGGTAAGCCACCTTTGAATCTTATGATTACCCTCAGAATTGAGCTGAAAGTTCAAATCAGAATTAAAACGCTTCAGTGGACAGATTCAGAAATTAAGAAGATTCTATAAGAGAATGCAAATGAGAGAGGTTGATTTTCAGATTTCTGAAGACAGAACACTAAGGTTCTGAGGACGATTGTGTGTAATTGACGATACATAGATTAAAGAAGAGATCAGATGGGAAGCTCATCATAGCAACTTCAGCGTTGTCCAGATAGTACGAAGGTGAGTCAGAATCTACATCATCGAGATTGGTAGATCGACGTGAAGATCGATATCGCCTAACAAGTTGTAATTGTTGGATGTATTAGTAACTAAGAATTTGGTAATGTAAACCAAGAAAGCTTTTTCAAGCACTTGAGAGAGTCATGTGTGGGAATGGAAGTATAGCATAATGGAATGTTACGACAGGCTTATTAAGGAGTTGGGAAGAGTATTGATTCCTTTTGGGGTTGTGGTCGACAGATGAACAGAGTCAGCTCGCCTTAATGCAGCATGAAAAGATCTCGATTAGAATAGATATACCGAAGTATGTGTATATCATATAAATCATTTACATGGAGTGCCGGGGATGAATTGTATTTCAAATCTAGATCAGATGTTCTGAGTTGGCAGAGCTTTCAGATGGTTATTTCTTAAGCAGTGCATAGCAGAGAGTGCGGAATTTTGATTGCTGAGATGAAGTTGGGGAAAGAAAGATCACAGGCCAGGGTCAGTACAGTAGTCAGTGATTGCAGTTGCCGAGGTCAGTGTCAGAGTTATATCAAATCTTGACTAGAGGTTCCCAGTTTTAGTAGATCAGTCAGATAGTTTCTTTTTAGTCAGTGTAGAGCAGAGTGTTCAGAACTTCAGTTGTTGAGATGAGATCAGGGATAAAAAAAAAGCAAGTCCAAAGTTGGTTCAGAAATCAGTGATTCAGTCACAGTTTGCAAAGACAGTTTAGAAACTGCTCAGAATCGCCAGTTTAGCTTCGCAGATTTTGTGTTGAAGACCTTTGGAATTTTAAGTGGGCAAGTGTTTAGCATGTTGGATTCGAAGTGGTTTAGGCAAGATAGCAGTGATCTGGTAGTACCGATATAGAAAGAGCAACTTGAGAAAGAGAAGATTATATGAGACGACTGTACCCCCACCTTTTTGTTTAAGAATTTGTAAAGGTTTAAATTTCGAGGAAGAAATTTTTATAAGTGGGGAATAGTTGTGACATCCCGATTTTCCAATTCTATTTTCAATAATTTGAGATGGTCATTTCGTTGGCACGCATATAGTTCTTTTCCTTGAGTCGGCCACTCATGTGAAAACTAGTCTATCGGGTGAAGTCGTTAAGAAATTCTAATGCATCAGACTCGAGAATTTGACTCGGAAGCGATCTTTCGACCTAGCTAATCTGCAAGGGTCATTACGACACAATTAAAAATCGATTAGAGATCGGAGATAGGTCGACTCAACAGAGGCATGTGATCAGGTGTGGGTGATTCCACCAGATTGCACAATTCTTGTCGATCGGCACTGAATCGACTTTTCTGTCGATTGGGTACCCTGTGTTCGTATTTGAAACCTTGAGATTATCCCGACAACCGAAGATCGCTAATGTTTCAAAAATGTACATTGTGGCTTGAGATGATCAACCACAGGTCAAATGCATGAAAATTCCTAAAAGCTACCGAGTAGGTTGGGCCGCGCTAGTATCGTGCCAAAGTGAAATTAACCGTGAAAGGCGTGCCCCCACACACGTGTGTGGGGGCACGGCGGCTAGCTTGGGCGCGGTCCGGCGGGAAGGGCGTCGGCAGCTCGGGCGGGTAAGGCGGCAGCTCCGGCGACGAGCTGGTGGCGACGGGCGAACGGCGAAAGGGCTTCGGCGGCTGGCTGGTCACGCACGAGCAGCTCCCTTCCTTCCCTTTCCTCTCTCTCTCTCTTTCTTCCCAAGGTTGAGGAAGAAGTTGGTTCAATCTCCCCCCTCCACTTGAGTGATTTGAATTGTGCTAACCTGTAGGAAGGAATTGAGGCGAGGTAAGTTCTCTGTGTGATGTGGCTAGGCCACCCGGGGCGTATTTTCTTTCTAATAGGGGTTTAGGGGGTTGAACTTGCTGAGACATTGTCTCATCCCGGTTTGGGGATTACAATTTCAGGTCCCTGGTGGTCGGAGTGGCTAGATAGCTTTGGTTGACCTTGAGGAGTTGCAGAGGTGAAGTCATAAGGATTGGAGGACATGTTCGACTTTTAGGTCGTAGGACAGTTCCTTTTTAAGAGCTGGTCTTTTGTAGACTTTTGGCTGTAGGCTTCTATTTATAATTCTGTTGAATTATGAAAGTGTTATGTTGTGGTTTTGCTTCGCTTTTCTATCCCGTATTTCATTATGCAGGGTTTTATAATACGTTCCGCTTGCGCAATAATAAATGAATGGGGTCGGCGACACTACCTGGGAATGTCGCATTTGCATGACCATGGTGGGATGTTGGCGCGCTCGAGGTTCGAGGCGTGACAATGTGTCTATGCTCAATGAAATGCAAATGCAAAGAACAATACATACCTGTATAATTGGGTGTGAAATGATTCCTATGAGACCGAACAAATATCTGGAACTCTCTTCAGATAATTGAAAGGCTAAAAGTCTTTAGGGATCTGGAACTCTCATCAGATCCCAAGTACCTGGAAATTGCATCAAGTACTTAAAATTTCAAAAATCTGATTCTTATGTCAGACAATTGAAAGCATTTACTAAACATCTGGAAATCATATAAGATGTTTAAGATGTTTGAAAAAACAAATACTTAGAAGTCACATCAAGCATTTAAATGTTCAAATATCTGGAATTCATACTAGACATTTGAAAACATTTACTAAACATCTGGAAATTACATTAGATGTTGGAAAAGACAAACACTTGGAAGTCATATCAAGCGTTTAAAGGTTCAAATATCTGGAATTTATACTAGACATTTGAAAACATGGGTACTTGGAATTCTCATAAAGTATTCAAAGATGACTAAACAAACGCAGGGCTTCAAAGTCAAATCCTTTGGTCTTCGAGGAAAAATTCATTTAATTTTTTTTTTTTAAAATTCAATGAAGGTCCATGCATAATGGCTTTTTCAAACTTTCCACCGGGAAAAGTTATCATCAAGACAATTTTCACTAAGTTGTGAATCTTTTGAACATGCTAAATGAGACACCTTTGGTGTGAAAAAGGCTTTTTCACTCGCTCTCATTTAGGAGGGGTTATTTGTCCCAACCATTGATTCGGGAATATATCATTTAATCTCATCATCTTGTCGACAAGAGTTCGAATTTTCTTGCAAGCGATACGGCCTTACCAATCTGAGAGGTCTTTGACAAGGACTGTAATGCGGGCTTGGTCAATGGCTTAACAAAGGGACTCTTTGAGTCAAGGCAATTGAAAGAACAATTTTGTAATCATCTCCGGGTTTACAAGTCAAGAACCCTGCAAAATGAGAAAGAAATAATCTTGCTCGCACTTCTTCAAGCAATGCTTAAAACATGTGAACTCCCATGTTAATTCAAATGCCATAATCTGAAGAGACTTTGTAAGGGACGTAACATAGGCTGGGTTTATGGGTTGAGAAACGAAAGGATCGTTAGGCTCAAAGATGTGTATAGGGGTCAAAATTGGTGATCATCTTGACATTGCCACCAGTTTTCTTCGCCACAGATTGTCTTCTTGACAGATTTCTTTATTGGCTCAAGAGTTTATCACCTGATGCCAATGATTATTCAACTGGAGTTCTTTTCTCAACTTTTTTTCTTTTAAAATCATTTTCTTTGATGATGGGCATCGATCAGGCACACTGTTTTTTTTTTATGCCCCCCAATTCATCAGTCATTTCTTTCTTCTTTTCACGGGCATTTGCTTTTACCAGGCACACTACTTTTTCATGCCCCTTAGTTCTATTTTGATTTCAGTTCTTGCACACTATGCGTGTGTCATGTATACTTTAAATGACACTCGAACCTTCAAGGGTCTTCATCTATCTCTTGCCTTGCCCCAGTGTGGGAGATGATCATCAACTGGGTTTAAAAGAAACGAAATCATAGGCTCAAGTGGGCTATGCAAAGGATATAAGTGTGTAGGATAGTGAAAGAAACGCTCTTTGTCATCCTAAGGCACTTAAATTACCACATGAATTCAATGTAATAGCACAACATGAAGATTGATACAAGTGAAAGCAAGAAAATTTCTATCCATTTCCCTCTCCTTCAATGTCATCTTACCTCCATTTGCCCCAATGTGGGGTGGTCTTTGACAGGGGTAGTATGAAAGAAATTCTTCAAGTATGTGGGCTCAAAGAAGGGTTAAACAAGGGTTCACCAGTAGAGAAAAGAACCACCCCTCGTCATTTTAGTTGTCGTACTTCTTGCAAGAAAACTCTTCACCTTGAAACATAAAACGTTTCCAAACTCACCTCACAATGTATAGACAGAGAACTGTGTATGGGATTAGGCTTGCCTTTCACACCTCATTTAGCATCATTTAGCATGTTCAAGTAACTCAACATCCTTCGCTGAATTATCCATTTTGATAAATTTCAAGTGGAATTGGTGAATTACACATCATGTGAAAAACATTCTGAAATGATAAAAAGGACAAAACATTCTGAAATGATAAAAATGCCATGCTCTATCAAATCATAAAGTCCAAGCTGTTAAGTGTCTGTGTCTTGCCCCTCTTTGCAAGGAAGCTCATAGAGGTTCCTTAAATGTGTGGAGGGTTGCACCTGAAACATAAAGCAGATACTTAAAAGAAACAAATAGAGTAAATTAGATGCATGTTGGAAAATTATTTTGTTTTGAAAAATTTTTCAAGGGAACATGAAGAAGCCCAGCCTTCAGAATTAGCTCTGCCGTTTTCTTTTGGGTAGGATTTCATCACAGGGCTAGTTTGGTGTACTTCAACATGCCCTTAAAACATGAAAAATCTCCATGTATTTTATTGGATGAAAAGCAAATTATATTATTGAAATGAGGGAAATCCTAGAATTGAAAATGCAAATATGCAAATACGGAAAGCGATAAAGACTCCTGCGCAGAGGAGTATGCAAATAATTAAAATTCTCCTACTCTCGAGCTTTGTTGATGGCAAACACTAAATTATCTTCAAACAATTCAGTCATTCCTTCGAGTGCGTCATCAGAGCTCTCAATCTTTGGAGGTGCGGGATCATCTATGCCACCCCATCCATTTGGGATGACATCCTGTGGGTCAAAGTAGGAGCTGGGAGGAGCCGAATACTTTACATAGTAATCGAATTAGCCACTTGGTTGCCCAGGTGTCCATCACTTCGCTTCCTCATGCATCATCTCGAAACATGGTGGGCTCAAAGCATCAAAACTGAAAATGGCATTCACGGCTTACGGGTGGTCGGGAGTGGGTTATTCTAGATGTTCGGCTGTGCATCGCAGAATGAGACCACCTTGGCATCCAAAAGATTTTGGATTTTGTGTTGTAGCGTATAACAATCGTCAACAGAACGCCCTATTGATATGGCTAGTATAAGTACCTAGAGGGGGGGTGAATAGGTATAAAGAGTAATTTTTTACGATAATCGCACAATACTAGACAGGTTGATAGAAATGAGACAATTTTTTCGTCAATAAACAAACAACGATCAAAGTAAGACGAGAGTAGGGAAGAGAAAATTGAACACAAGGTTTATAGTGGTTCGGCTTATTTCAAGCCTACGTCCACTCTTCTACACTGACAGCCCACTGGTTGGATTCCACTATGAACAAAAAGATATTATAGTAAGTACTGTTCTTCCTTGATTTCTCGGTGTAGAAGATCTACCACACTCCCTCAAGGTATCACTAAGTATAGACTCTCTTTGCATGTACAGTTTCGCTCAATATGAATCGACTAATAATCAAGGAGCTTCAGACTCTGGAATTTCTCTATCGAGCACACACTAGAACAACTGGAACATCTTCCTTTTATACTCCTTTATGCCATCATACCCGTTGGCACTTACCAAAGGAATTCTTCCAATCTTCCCGTTGGACAGAATCAATTAAGAAGATCATTCGAGCTATTAAAGGAACATGTCGATAGCCCATCAATCTTGTTCGCCCATACTATTAGGATCTTGGTTTCCAAGAATAGAACCTTCCAAGAATATTTCGTCAATCATCGGATCTTCAAACGATCTTGATTTCGAATAAATAATCCGTTATATCAAATCCAGCCAAGGGATCTTCTCCAGTCAATAAGACCAAATCCTTAACCAAACACTTTAGCTCGGGATCGCCTTCGCCGCCGGATTAGAAACTGCCAATGAGAATAGTCTTGAGTCTTGAGTCTTGTGTCTTTGAGTCCGGTGATCCAAAGTCTTCGGACTCTAAGTACAAGGGTCTCGCACAGTTTCAGACTAGATCGATAGAAACGTTTTGTCACTTCAAAACACTCTAGAGAGATTTCTCCAACAATCTCCCCTTTTTGATGGTGACAAAACTTTCCTGTAGATTTGAACAACTTTGACTCGCAAAAACATTACTCAAGCAATATGGATATCTCATAAAGATTAATAACTCAACTAGACTCTCGCATCCACAGAAAATAGGTTAGTTTTTCATGAGTAAAGCCATACAATAACACTTGATATAAATGCAACAATCAATTTCAAATCCACACTCAAGTCAGTCAAATTCACCAAGTCGACCACACCCAAGTCTTGTAGATATTAAAAACAAATTCAAAGTCAAGATTCAATTCAGTTCACAAAGTCAAGATTCAGTACAGTTCAAAGCTAGCAATTCTCCCCCTTTTTGTCATCATTAAAAAGGTGAGAAAGAGTCAAGTCTGCTTGGGAACGCGCACAAGCTGGAAATCTCCCATCGACTGTACGACGCCTTCCAGCCTCTTCAAGTCTTCCCGTAGATGTGCCACCTCTACTCCTTTGGCATTGAGGTGTCATGTCCTTCCTCAGGCATTTGAGAAGCCTGAATATCTTCTGGATTTGCTTGCGAGCGACTCACACCTTCACTGTGAACAGGATATGGTGTAGTCTTTCCTTGCTCGTCATCTCCCCCTGTTTCTAAGGCCTCAATTGGGGAAGAGTGATGGTCATGCTCGGCAGCATCTTGATTGCCTTTTACTCCAGCTTCATCTGCAGACTTTTCTTTGACTGCTTATTCTTCTTCTTCTTCTTCAACTTCTTTCTCTTCTTTTTCTTTTTCTTTTTCTTCTTTCTCCTTTGCTTCTCTCTGTTCTTGTTTCTCTGCTTCTTTTCCTTTCTCCTGTCGTTCCGTTGATTCGGATACAGAACGACTGAGTCTTTTCAATGCTAAGGCAGAGATAGTGAGTTCATCCTCTTCATCTTCATCCTCTAAGTTTAGAGCTCTTTTCTTTTTGGATGGAGCACCCATGGGCTCCTTCCCTTCCTTTTGACGCAGAAGAGACTAGATGAGATTTAATCTGGAGTTTTCACTTTGAACTTCTCCATTGCCTTATCAAGCTCTTTCGTACGCATTTTTGTCAGCATTTTCAAACCCACCACTATTTTGTCGCATGGTCGAACACAAAGAGTCTGTGGAGGTTCAATGTTCAAGTGTCTGAAAATCTTGGTCACAAGACTTGAGTAAGGCAACTGGCCCTTGTCCTTCACCATCGCTCTGTACATGTGGAAGAGAATGGTGTGAGGGAGAGAGAACTTCTTCCTTGATTTGATCGTGTACATCAATTTCGCCTCAGAGTTAGACATGTCTGTCTTGGATGTTGATTTTGGCCTGAGACAGTTGATCACGATTTTGTGCAGTAAGATGTTGATGGCATGCATTCTTGTATAGGTAATTCTCCCTTCTGTACTCCTGTCTTTGACAAGTTCCAGTGTGGTACGAGCGATTGAAACCTTGATTGGTTAATATCGTCCTCTTTCAACTCCAATTATGTCTGCCAACATGTCCACATCTACCACATAGTCTTGGCCTCGAACACTGAAGGATATTCTATTTGCATCTAAAAAGCTGAGATTCGAATAGAAATATGCTGTCAATTGTGCATAGCCGTCTGTGGTGTCAGAGCAAAATTGCTCTAGTTGAAGCAGATTGAACTTGTCCTTCAAGTTCACATTGATGGCATCCAGAAAGTCAAAATCAACGCTCCTAGTGTTTATTACCCCATGTTTCAACAATTTGAAGAACAGATCCTCCTGTTCCTTCGATTTGAACAACTCCGTTCTTTTTCCCTTTACCTTCGCAGCAACACCCATCTTGGGTTGTAATTCACTAAACAGTTTATCATCGTCATTCCCGTCAGTCGGATTCAATCCCCCTACACAAGGGTCACTTGGAATGTTCGCAAGTGCTTCCTCAGCCTTTCCTTTGTAAGCAATTCCCAAATCCTCCATCCGTTGCAAAAAGACATACTCATTTCCATACCCTTTGTCTTTAAGGAAGTCATCTACATAGTTCAGTGGTGTACCTATGCTTTTTAAAGCACGATAGAGCTTGTAAATAAAAGAGGATTTTTTGGACTCTTACAGGGTCTGCTTCCTCGATTATTTCTTCCTGCGGTTGTTGTCCCACACCTTGTGGGGTAGATGATGTAGATTGACGTGGTTGAGAGTGAATCGGGCTTTGTCGCTGTCTCGGTAATTCTTCTTCCTCGGTGAGATCGAAAAGGGTAGGACCCTCCCTCATTCTCTGTGGTCCCCTGCTCGCGATTCTTGAAGACCTTCTAGAAGAAGCCATTGTTTCTTGTCATTGAAAGATTCCTTGACTCGCTTTCCCAAGAAAAGATGACAACTTTCTCGAAGATGAACACGAAGTCGAGACAGGATTGGGAGGAGAATGCCTTTTTAGGGTTTTGGAGTTAAGCGAAGAAAACAACTGACTGTATATATATAACCCAGTTAAAAAGGAAAAAGCCAATCGACATAAAGGAAAGTGAACAATCGTCCCTTTTTAAAAACGTTAACTGTCTTTTTAAATAGAGGTTATCTTTTTGAAAAGACAAGATTCCATTTTTCTCGGAAATTAAAGATAAATCAAATATAACTGAACGAATGATCGTACCTTTTCGAGATTGAATATTAAAACAACTTACGGTCTATAGCCGTGAATGTTTGAGTCTGAGAGTCTGAGAGTCTCTAGACTTTGATTTCCTCAAGCTTCAAAATGTTGAGTCTGGAACGGATGATATCGAATTGATTATTCTCCAAAGGCTTTGTGAATATATCCGCTAGTTGGCTCTTTGACTCAACAAATTGAATCGAGATTTCTCCATTTTGAACATGATTTCTAATGAAGTGATGTCGAATCTCTATATGCTTTGCCTTTGAGTGAAGGATTGGATTTTTAGTAAGATTGATTGCGCTGGTGTTATCACATCTAATCTCAGTGCATGAGTCTTCAATTCCAAAGTCTTGTAGCTGTTGTTTTATCCACAGAATTTGCGAACAACAACTTCCAAGAGCTACATACTCTGCTTATGTTGTAGAGAGAGCCACAGTGTTTTGTTTCCTTGAAAACCAAGACACCGTCCCGTTCCCAAGCAATTGGCAAGCTCCCGAGGTGCTTTTTCTATCAACTCGCAACAAGCTAGATCTCAAGGTCCGAATATCCAAGAAGATTAAAGTCTCCTTCTTAGGATACCAAAGACCTATGCTTGAAGATGAAGCAACGTATTTAATAATACGTTTCGCAGCAAAGATGAGATGAGATTCTCTAGGTCTGATTGAAACCTAGCACAGATGCACACACTCAACAAAATGTCGTCTAGAGCGTAAGATAAAAAGTGAACCGATGATACTCCATGTACAGCTTTTGATCAACTTTCTTCCATTCTTCATCTTTGTCTATCTTCAAAGAACTTGACATCGGTATGTCGGTCTTTTTGCACTTTTCCAGTCCAAACCTTTTGACAAGATCATTAGCATATTTTTCTTGATGAATAAAAGTTCATTCCTTCAATTGTTTTACTTGAAGTCCAAGAAAGAAGGTTAACTCTCCCATCATACTCATTTCAAACTCATCCTGCATAGACTTAGAGAATTTCTTGCACAGACTTTCATTAGATGATCCAAAAATAATATCATCCACGTATATTTGAACAAGTAAAAATCTTTTGTTTTCCTTTTTGATAAATAGAGTAGTATCTACTTTACCTTTAACAAAACCATTATGTATTAAAAACTTACTTAGTCTGTCGTACCAAGCTCGAGGTGCTTGCTTTAAACCATACAAGGCATTTTTTAGTCTGAAGACTGAGTCTGGCTTCTTAGGGTCTTCAAACCCTGGTGGTTGTTCCATATAAACTTCCTCATGGATAAATCCATTTAGGAAGGCACTTTTGACGTCCATTTGGAATAACCTGAAATTTTTATTACAAGCAAAAGCAAGCAATAATCGAATAGCTTCTAACCTTGCTATTGGTGCGTAAGTCTCATCATAGTCTATCCCTTCTTCTTGCGTATATCCCTTGGCCACGAGTCTTGCTTTGTTTCTTACGACTTTTCCTTTCTCATTCATCTTGTTCCTGAACACCCATTTAGCTCCAATAACAGGTTTACCTTTTTGGTTTAGATGTCAATTCCAGACATCATTAATGTTGAACTGTTCGAGCTCTTCTTGCATAGCTTCAATCCAGCTTTCATCGATAAAGCTTCTTCTATGCTTTTTGGTTCAATTTCAGAGATGAGAGCCCGCACTAGACTCTTCACGTCTTTTGGATCTGGTGCGAATTCCTTCATTAATTTCACCGATAATGAGATCTTTGGGATGACTTGACTTATGCTTCGATTCTTTGGTTGATTTATCTCGGTTGATGATCTCTTTCTTTACTTGAATCTTCACGAACAACTTGATCTTTGGTCTTCCAGAGTCCGAGATGCTTCTTGAGTTGTAAGCTTTGGAGAGTCTGGAGCAAGGTTGAGACTCTTCATGTTGAGTCCGTTGGATTCATTTTGCATTGAATCTTGAAATTTGACATTCATTGATTCCTCCACCTGATTGACTCTTCTTGTTATAGACTCGTAGGCTTTGCTTGATGTAGAATATCCAAGGAAGATGCCTTCATCGATCTTTCTTCAAACTTACCAACTCGATCTTTTGCATTTTTCAATATAAAGCATTTGCAACCGAACACATGAAAGTACAAAACAATAGGCTTCTTACCTTTGAATAACTCATAAGGGGTTTTCTCTAAAATAGGTCTTAAAAGACTCTATTTATGATATAGCACTTATTTGTTGAAACAGCTTCAGCCCAAAATCGTGAAGAAATCTTACTTTCAATTAAAAGAGTTCTAGCCATTTCTTGAAGAGATCTATTCTTTCTTTCCACAACTCCATTTTGCTGAGGGGTGTATGGAGAGGAGAACACATGCTTAAAGCTAGATTCATCACAAAATTTTGTAAAATCTTGATTTTTAAATTCACCTCCATGGTCTGTTCTTATACTTGAAATAACATATCCTTTTTCATTTTGAACCTTTTTAGCAAATTTTTCAAAATACGAGAAGGTTTCAGACTTACTTGCAAGGAAATATACCCAATTAAATCGGGAGTAATCGTCCACGATTACTAGGCAATATTTCTTACCTCCAATGCTCTGGGTTCTGGTTGGTCCGAAGAGATCCATATGCATCAGCTGTAGTACATGATTAGTAGAGACATGATTTATTGACTTAAATGAATTTCTTACCTGCTTTCCCAATATACATGGAGTGCATAGATAAGACTTTTGGTATGATAAATTGGGTAGACCACGAACAAGCTGCTTTGATGAGATTTTGGCTAACTGCTTCATATTGATGTGACCAAGCTTTATGTGCCACAAGCTTGCTTCGTCTTGAATTGAAATTAAGCATTGCGATTCATCCGGTTTCACATCCAAGAGATAGATATTTCCATGCCTTCGACCCATGAAAGACTGAGTAGAGTCTTTTCTTGGTTCGAACATATTCCTTCTTGAAAGAAGATCTTAAACCAGTATCACATAGTTGGCGATCCGAGAAGATTGTAATTGAGTCATTCTACTAGGAAACATTACTTATTGTGAGATTTCCAATTTTCACAGTTCCAAATCCCACAATTCTTCCTTTGTCTGTTTCCTCCAAATGAGACTTTTCCACCATTTACTTGAACGAGCTTTATAAAGCAATTTGAGTCTCTGTCGTATATGTCTTGAGCATCCACTATCCGAGATACCACTTTACCTTTTCTTTGATGGAGACTCGCATTTAAAGGAGAGTCTCAAGCTTTCTTTGGTACCCATATTTTCTTGGGTCCATTGGTGTTAGTAAGATAAACAGTATTAGCCCATGTTTTCTTAACAGGTTTCCAAACCATAGGACACTCTTTTTCAAAGTGATCCGGACTTTTGCATTTGAACACCCGAGGGCATTTCGACCTCTGGACTTTACAAAAACCTTTTGAAATGATTTTTGTAGGCCTCTCTTGAGGGTCTTTGTTTAATTCTTTCTTTTACTTTAGGAAAATCAATCAAGGGAATAGTTTCATTGTCATACCTAAACCAGACTTATTGAAATAAGGTTTTTGAGCTGAAAGAATTTTTTCAAGTTTCTCGGACCCTATTGAAAATTTATTTGAAATATTTGATGAGTCAATTTTTAAAAGAGCATTTTCTTTCAAAAGATTTTCTTCACTTTCTTTAAGAGTATAAACATTCATGTCTAAACATTTAACTCTTTCTTTCAACATGTTTTCCGTTGTTTTAGAACAGAGTTTTCCTTTTAAGTTCGGAAATCCTTTTAAGAAGTCTTAAGACTAAAACATAGCTCATCAATATATTTAGAAACCTTGACAGGAATTTTAAAATTACTTACCTCAAATTCACCATGCGAGTCGATTCGAGTTTGAGTCGAGTCGATTGCGCCATCAGACACAAATTGGCATATTCATCATCACTTTCTTCACACTCTGTATCACTCAGGTTTCGGCTTTGAGAGCCTTTCGAGACTTTTCAGCTTTTCCTTTCTTCTTCTTCTTTAGAAGAGGGCAGGTTGTGTACGATGTGTCCCTTTTTTTACATTCAAAGCAAACTACATCTTTGTTTGATTCATCATCATCAACATACTTGATGCATTTGTCTTTGAAAGCTTTGTTTCTTTGAGTTGAATCTTCTTCCTTTTCTATTTAGCTTTCTGAATCTTCTTATCATGAGAGCAAGCTCCTCATCGTCCATATCATCTTCGGAATCGTAACATCGGAATCATCATTTGATTTTAATGCAATGGATTTCTTACCTTTTGAATCTTCGTCTTCATTAATTCGTTCCACTTCATAAGGCGAAGAGTTCAACCTAAATCGTCGGCGGATAGTGGCATGATTCTTTGCGTCTCTTATTGAAGTCTTTATGTGATTCCAATCCTTGGAGAGTCCACGCAGTAGCTTGTTTACCTTCATGGGATCATAAATTGGTTGTCCTTGATTTTCAAGACCATTTATAATTTCTGTAAAACGGCTAAACATGTCGGTTATAGATTCTCCGAGTCTCATTTTGAAGGCTTCATATTGACCAAGAAGGATGTTGATTCAGTCTCTTTTACTCGATCGATTCCTTCATAGGTGATATGTAACCTATCCCAGACTTCTTTTGCTGTAACACAATAAGATATTCTATTATATTCAGTAGGTGACAAGGCACAATATAAAGAATATATAGCTTTTGCATCAGAGTTTGTCTCTTGATTTTCTCTTCTCGAGACATTCCACTGGTCTCAATAGTTTCTTTTCCCTCTTTTCGAGACGAGGATGCAACTTTAGGAGTGATTCCTTTTTCTATAACGTCCCATTCCAGAGGATCTTTTGATCGAAGAAATGCTTTCATTTTGTTTTTCCAGATGTTGTAGTCATTTCCATCAAAGTAAGGAGGTTTGGTATTGCTTTTTCCTTCCACCAGCCCAGGAGCTAGCATACTAGCCATGGATATTTTACTCTGAAGTAAAACACTTCAAATAAAGTGAGTACACGAGCTCTGATACCAATTGATATGGCTAGTATAAGTACCTAGAGGGGGGGTGAATAGGTATAAACAGTAATTTCTTACGATAATCGCACAATACTAGACGGTTGATAGAAATGAGACAATTTTTTCGTCAATAAACAAACAACGATCAAAGTAAGATCGAGAGTAGGGAAGAAAATTGAACATGAGGTTTATAGTGGTTCGGCTTATTTCAAGCCTACGTCCACTCTTACTACGAACAGCCCTTTGGCTGGATTCCACTATGAACAAAGAGATATTA